>CM060361.1:28167161-28172161 GCA_030545235.1 Helianthus tuberosus | reverse complement strand
TTCCACAATGGAATCTGATAAGTGAGATTTCGAGTAAGTGTTTCCATAATCTTCTTCTGTCCGAAGAAATGATTCATCGAAATAATGAGTCACCATTGATATCGACACATCTGACAAATGTTCGGGAGTTCCTCTATGCAATCCTTTTCCTTCTTCTTGTTGCTGCATATCTCGTCTGTACACATCTTCTCTTTGTTTTCGGGGCCTCTAGTGAGTTACAAGCAGAGTTTGAAAAGGTCAAATCTTTGATGATTCCATCATCTATGATTGAGTTGCGAAAAATTCTGGATAGGTATCCTACATCTGAACCGAATTCTTTCTGGTTAAAGAATCTCTTTCTAGTTGCTTTGAAACAATTAGGAGATTCTCTAGGTGGCAACATGCTATTGGGTGGTGGTCCCGCTTATGGGGTCAAATCAATACGCTCTAAGAAGAAATATTTGAATATCAATCTCATCGATATCATCGATCTCATAAGTATCATACCAAATCCCATCAATCGAATCACTTTTTTGAGAAATACGAGACATCTAAGTCATACAAGTAAAGAGATCTATTCATTGATAAGAAAAAGAAAAAACGTGAACGGGGACTGGATTGATGATAAAATAGAATCCTGGGTTGCAAACAATGATTCGATTGATGATGAAAAAAGAGAATTCTTGGTTCAGTTCTCCACCTTAACGACAGAAAAAAAGGATTGATCAAATTTTATTGAGTCTGACTCATAGTGATCATTTATCAAAGAATGACTCTGGTTATCAAATGATTGAACAACCGGGAGCAATTTACTTACGAGACTTAGTTGACATTCATAAAAAGTATCTAATTAATTATGAGTTCAATACATCCTTTTTAGCAGAAAGACGGATATTCCTTGCTCATTATCAGACAATCACTTATTCACAAACTTCGTGTGGGGCTAATAGTTTTCATTTCCCATCTCATTGAAAACCCTTTTCGCTCCGCTTGGCCTTATCTCTCTCTAGGGGTATTTTAGTGATAGGTTCTATAGGAACTGGACGATCTTATTTGGTCAAATACCTAGCGAAAAGACGTATTCTATCATTTAATGAATAACTATACCTAGCGAAAAAAGGATTAAAAATAGGATGCAAGTACAATAAACTAAAATTTAGTAATACAACCCAAAAAGGGAAATTTTGATCCTATTGTGTATCGTTTTGGCGGCATGGCCGAGTGGTAAGGCGGGGGACTGCAAATCCTTTTTCCCCAGTTCAAATCCGGGTGCCGCCTCATCAACAAACGAATCGAAATCTCTTATTCTGTTATGCTGATATAACTCAACCAAATTTTATCCAGCAGAACAGAATAAGGGGACTATTAATACTTGATTGATTCTAAACATCCGTTCTGGATATTTTGTAAATCAATTTTTGAATCGAAAATGAAAAGAAAGATTGTCATGGTCGAAGCAAGACTTCCCGATTCCTTTCTACTACTAATGTAATGTCTACTGATTGAGTTTGGATAGCCGGCAGATAATTTAACTACTGGTTGGGGGAAGTTCTTTCTATACTATAATCTACATATATAGACTCGCGAGAATCTCTGAGTGTTTAGGCATTCAATCACTATTAGATTGAGATGGATAATTTCCTTTGCTGATTATAGAATCCTTTTCTCTTTCAGTTTCATTTGATTCATATATTTCTCTCGTTATAAATAATGGAATTTTCTTTCCTTTTAAAAGTTCTTTTAGTATTTGTTTTACAAAGAAAAAGACTTTTGCTTCTTTTTTTTCTTTTTTTTAAAGCTCTTCGAATTCTAAAATTGAATTTTCTGATTTCGACTTTATAGTCTATATCTTTAAAAATTGGTTCAAAAAAGGAAGGTGTTTTTCGCGGAGGACCAAAAGGATATTCCGTTTCCATTCCCAAAACTGTTAAAAAACAAGAATCAAAATCATCTTGTTGCTTTCGATCTCTATTAGAGAGTCGTGGCTTAGATCTGTGCCAAGGTTTCAAATGAAAAGGATATAGGATTTTTATCTGAAAATCTTCGATTAACCAATTTTTAGGAGATTCCGTTTTGGAGAATTGAAGACCGTTATAGTTGCACTTTAGATAAATTTCTCTATTCCAATCTTGAAAATCCTCGTACCATTCCGGAGATTGTCGTAATAAAATACGACCAATATTCTTAGCTATTATCAATAAGGGTAATTTAAAATATCTTCTAAAAATTGATTGAGCTCGTAACAGAACACTTCTTGATTTTTGTGCATATGGAATGTTCTCCCATAATTCTATTACGTCCTCCTGGTTATTATTTTTTATTTGGAATTGTTGATCTAAAATTTCAAATTCTGACTTTTTACCTAACCAATTTGATAGATTCGCCTTCTGAAACAAGAAGTTCTGGCCCCGGAGGGATAATATCAACCACTTGACGTCCATCCGACGTAAATTACTATTAGAGTTAATTACTGTTTTCGTCCCTGAGGTTTGTCAAAAATAACGGTTTCAGTCCATTAGTTTAAAAATTGCGATTTCAGTCCATTAGTTTCATTTTCGTAACCATTTCTGTCCACCAACTTAACTCCCATCCATTTATTCTGTTAACTTTGGGTGAAATTACAAAATTGCCCCTATGGTTTAATTAAAAAAACGCCGGTCACAGGTTTCGAACCTGTGACCTTTCCTTTGAAATGCGATTGTTAAACCAATAGGCCATGTATCAAACTTGTGAATGAATTCATATTGTTTCTCTTATAACATAGCATATTATTCATCATCTTCCCCAACCCTTTCATCATCATCTCTGCAACTAGAATCACTCAAATATGAAGAACTTGATCTCATCTCCTCCACACATAGAGATTACAGCCTCAACTCACCTCCATACTCTGCAAATTATCTCAACACTCACACATATCAACATCCCATCTCTCTCTCTGTCGGCGGATTCTGGCGACGATTCCGGCCGGTTCCGGCCGAGTTTCCGGCAAGCCGACCACCCACAACACACCTTCAACCCTCACAACACCTTTTGTAAACCTTTGCACTCGCTGGAGATCGGAGAAGACGACCGGAGAGGAACTCGACGCGACGGTTCTTTTACGTGTTCGTGTGTTCGACATCGAAACATCCCCGGGATGAACGTAAATTCGTCGTAGACCTGGAACGCACGTCGACGGAACCTACGGATATTCGTTCGAATGAAGAAGACGGCGCCGGAGTAAACCGAACACGCCGGAACAACGTCACGAGTTCTTCGTCGCGTTTCGGTATATAATATTTTCTCAGTTCTTGTGCTTTTCATTTCTGTTGTCATACACCTGTGCTTTGAATTTGGGGTATAAAAATGCGTCAATGGATCTAAAAAAACGTTGTTTCCATAGAGCATTTTCTCTTTCTCTATATATATATACATACATACACACACATACATATGTATGTATAAAGATGAAAGGTTTGGGGAAGATGATGATGCATATGCAATGTTATAAGGTAAACAATTTGAATTCATTCAGAATCTTGATACATGGCCTATTGGTTTAACAATCGCATTTCAAAGCAAAGGTCACAGGTTTGAAACCTGTGACCAGCGTTTTTTTTAATTAAACCATAGGGGCAATTTTGTAATTTCACCCAAAGTTAACAGAATAAATGGATGGGAGTTAAGTTGGTGGACTGAAATGGTTACGAAAATGAAACTAATGGACTGAAATCGCAATTTTTAAACTAATGGACTGAAACCGTTATTTTTGACAAACCTCAGGGACGAAAACAGTAATTAACTCTTACTATTAGATTTGTAGACTTGATTGGGGTTAGGTTGGAGTTTTTAACCAGACTCATGTTATGATACAAAATTCACTAGAATTGGGTATACCAAAGAAAGGTAGTATAATTAACTCGTTGATTTCGGACAGGAAAAGTGGAAATGAAAATAAAAAATGATACAATTTTTTGTATTTGAATATTCATTTTTTTTATTTTCATTTTATTTTCATTTTATAGGGCTCTAGGGCTATACGGACTCGAACCGTAGACCTTCTCGGTAAAACAGATCAAACTTATTATTATCAAAATGATCTGAACTGTTTCAAAGACCCAACATGCATTTTTTGTGCATTGGGCTCTTTCATTAACTGATAGAAATATCAGCTAGTCCGCCATTTTTATTTTTGACAGAAAAATAAGAAGATGGCTCCATGTGCTCTGAGTCATTATGTTTATTCAGATTCAGGAACACTACCAAAGTTTTTCAAATGGGGTTATCTTGACATAGGTCTGCCTCTGACCTAGATTAACCTAAGTGAAATGAAGTCTCTATCGCTCTACTTAAAAATCAAATATGAAACTTCATACACCTTAAAGTTCATAGGACGAAAAGAGATTTTTTTGAGGCCCTGATACTCAGCCTAGCATTGAATAGATTCGGGATGGCTACTCGGTCCTTTTCATTTATTCAGCCTAGCATTGAATCGAAATCACCGGCCGTTTTGATTCTTTGGAACAACTCGATGAATTTAGTAGATCTTTTTAGGAGGCCTCAATGACCATAGATCGAACCTATCCAATTTTTACAGTGCGATGGTTGGCTGTTCACGGCCTAGCTGTACCTACCGTTTCTTTTTTGGGGTCAATATCAGCAATGCAGTTCATTCAACGATAAACCTAATCCGAATTATAGAGCTACGACACAATCAAACCCAAACGAACAAAATGTTGTATTGAATCGTACCAGCCTCTACTGGGGGTTATTACTCATTTTTGTACTTGCCGTTTTATTTTCCAATTATTTCTTCAATTAAGAAAACGAGAGAGAACTAAAATAATAGACTAATCATTCTAGGTATTATCTCTCTTAGCCCATTCGGAAGGATCTCATCTCATAATTATTCATGACTGTTTATGTCTCTAGCATGACCACTTGATGAAATGTGGAGGGAAGTGGCGTAAATGGCCGATACTACCGGAAGAATTCCTCTTTGGATAATAGGTACTGTAGCTGGTATTCTTGTGATCGGT